>CM060950.1:364934808-364946241 GCA_030765055.1 Mantis religiosa
TATAACCTTTGATAGGATTGACCTCCCACAAAGGATAAAGGAAGGGTATGAAGCAACAGAAGTGGGACCATATATCCCTAACCTCTTGAGATGCTATAAGTGTCAGCGCTATGGTCACACAAGTGACTTTTGTAACGGTGTACCTACCTGTGTTAGCCACGAGAAGGCGTCTTGCATGAAGATGCATGTACAAAAACTCCAGCATGCATTACCTGCAGCGGTGAACACCCATCGAGTTCACGAGAATGTCCCCGTTTTATAGAGGAGCGTGCGATCCAAGAGATCCGAGTTAGAGAGGTGTCCTTCTCGGAAGCCCGGAAGCTCTTGCGTACTTGCCAGCCTTCGGTCGCTAGGTCCAGTAGTTATAGCACAGCTGTAGCTAAGGCGGTACCTAGACGCGTAATCGCAACTCAAACTGGCGATTTAAACGGAGTAATAATTGCAGAAAAAACAACACCTAGAGTAGAGACAAAGCAAACGTCATCAGTGAGTGTAGCAGTGTGCACACCTAGCGAATCCAATCGTGGAAAGCCGTCATCCAGATCACCGCTAAGACCATCGACCTCAAGAAGCTCTGAATCAGTAATTTATAATGAACCAGAAAAACAGTCCAAGACCGCGTATGAAAGAAGTGACTTCCTCAAGGATAAAAATAATACTTGTAGCAAGTCTGTAAACTGGTGGAAAAGTCCGCGGCCATCTTCTCCAAGATCGTCTTCTGACGAATCTTCTGGAGAGGAGTCTGATCGGCGATTATCATCGTCGATCTCAGTTTCCAATCGGTTCGAGGCTCTCGAACCGAAGTTTTCTATCGGGAAACGACCCTCCTCAGAGGAGGAGATGGAACAGGAGGATCCTGTCCTCACTGCCGCTGGGGCAGTGAAAAAGAGGCAGGAAAAACCTCCCGACATCAAGGAAAAAGGGTAAATTGATTCGACCACCTTTAAAGTGGTCGTCATAAGCCAAAGGAAATCAATACTTTATCCCATTGTTACCATGGCTATTCTGCATTGGAACATACGCGGAATCAGAACACACAGACCCGAGCTTGAATTGTGTCTTCATAAACACGAACCAGTCGTCATGTGCCTACAAGAGACTAAGTTGCGTCCTCTAGACGACTTCAAAATCAGAGGCTATACTCCACTAAGGTGTGACGTTGAACCTACAGAGGGTATACCTGCGCATGGAGGCACTATGATGCTCCTCAGAGATGGCATATTTGTTGAATTTGTACCATTACAATCTGACATCCAGTCAGTTGCTATACGCATCAGACTTCCATCCATACAGTTCGCTTTCTGCAATATGACCTCTCGCTTACTGATTTACAACATCTGGTCTCCCAGCTACCAACATATCAACACCTTATCTGTTGGTGGGAGACCTATATCCTTACCATACTCTATGGGGGTGCACCTCGAGCATGTGCGAGAGGGAAACTAATCGCAAATTTCATAGACAGCAATAACCTCGTTCTTCTAAATACCGGAGAACCCACGATGCATTCAAAACCTTTTCACACATTGATCTGGCAGTCTGTTCACAACAGCTAGCAGTTTCGTTACAATGAAATGTCATCTCTGACCTACATTGTAGTGACCACTTTCCGTGTCTTATCGGTCTCTTAGCACGGGATCTGTGTTCCACACGTCTGCCCAGCTGGCGCTTTGATCGCGCCAACAAGCAGTTGGCCGTCTTCGACTATAATGACTATGACTCTGTGAGCGACCTAGTTGAGCATTTCACGGGGACAATTCTTTCGGCTGCAGAACAACCTATTGCGCGATTGAGAACGCACGCCCGTCGTTTTTCTGTCCCATGGTGGACAGATAATTGCCGTAATGCTATTCGGGCTCGAATGCGCGCTCTTAGGAAGTACAAGAAAATGCGTTCGAAATCCAGACATGATATTAAGAATAGAAAAAAGACTTCATCGACCAACTTTGTGTCATCTTTCAATCAACATACACCTTCCTGAGTCGTATGGGATAAGTTAAGGCGTGTGGCCGGAAAATCAACATACATGCCAATCGACGGTAGTAAAAGTGCTACAGGTGCCGTTGTTGACCAGCACGATGTGACTAATACTTTCGGCAGTGCGTTCAATACTTTCGGCAGTGCGTTCGCTAAACTGCCTAGCTCAGATAACTACTCGCCTAAGTTTCTCCAAATTAAGACTCAGGAGGAATCTAAAGGTTTCTCTTTCTGCTCTAGAAACCTTGAAGATTACAATCGCCTCTTCACCATGGCACAGTTAGAACATGCTCTTTCATTTTCGCGACCATCTGCACCAGGACCAGACGGCATCCATGTGCAACTGTTGCAACAACTTTCTCCCGAAGGGAAGGCGTTCCTACTGGAGTTGTATAATCGTGTCTGGGTTGACGGCACTTTTCCTGATAAGTGGCGAGAGGCCACCATCATACTATATTGAAAGCTGGGAAGGTCCGCCATCTGCCTTCCAGCTATCGTCCTATTTCCCTCACCAGTTGCGTGTGCAAGGTGATGGAACGCATGATCAATGGGCGGTTGGTGTGGTGGCTGGAAACGCACAACCTTCTGACAAACATCCAGTGTGGATTCCGACGTCGCCGTTCCGCAGTAGACCATCTGGTGTCGATGTCAACACAGATCATGAAGGGCTTCATGAAGAACTGTCAGACCGTCGGCATATTTTTCGATCTGGAGAAGGCTTATGATACGTGTTGGCATGCAGGCACGTGTTGGCACCTTGCACAGCTGGAATGTACGTGGGCGCCTATTCCTTCGGGAATTCATGAGCGACGGCGTTTTCCGAGTAAGGGTCGGCGCAGTGTTTTCAAACCTTTTTGTCCAAGAGAACGGTCTTCTTCAAGGATCGGTTCTAACCGTTACACTATTTGCTATTGCCATTATCTCTATCTCCAAATGTGTTCCTCGAGGAGTTTCATCGTGCTTATTCATAGACGACTTCGCCGTATACTGCACTTCACGACGCACTACATTCGTGGAGCGCTGTCTGCAGCAATGTTTAGACAATCTCCACGATTGGAGTAATAAAAACGGATTCCGATTCTCCACAGAAAAAGAAGTCTGCGTCAACTTCCGGCGCAATAGGAGTCGATTACCACCTTCACTCCGACTCGGTCCGCACGTCTTACCATTTTCAGAAGAAACGAGGTTTCTTGGACTGGTTTCTTATAGGAAGCTTAGCTGAACATCTCATATAGCACAGCTGAAAGAACGATGTGAGCGATCTCTTAACATACTGCGGGTACTTAGTGGGAAGTCGTGGGGAGCAGATCGCTCAGTGATGCTTCGTTTGTATCGCCAACTGATTCGATCCAAAATGGACTATGGATGCAGTTTTTTCTTCAGCTCGTCCATCTGTGATGAATAAATTAGACACGGTCCATAACGCTGGGCTTCGTTTAGCTATTGGAGCATTTCCAACAAGCCCAGTAGTGAGCCTCTACGCCGAAGCAGCAGAACCTCCTCTGCAATATCACCGATAGGTTTTCCTGGGCAATTACGGCTGTGGTCTGAATAGTATGCCTTCGCACCCGACGTTTGCACCGTTTTTCGACACATTAATTGGCGGACGTTATAGGAACACAGTGTAAATCCGGAGCCGTCAGGTTTTCGGTTCCGGGAGCTTCTAAGGAGGCATGTACTTGAAATGCTTAGGATGTTTCCCAAGAGCAAAAGAGTGTATCCTCCATGGTTGCGTGCAGAATCCCACGTAGATCTTCGGATGACGGTGCACAGGAAGTCTACGACGCCCACGTGTAGTATCCGCAGTTCCTTCTTAGAGTTTGTATCAAGTTATAAAAGACCGTACTTTAATTTATACAGATGGATCTAAAAGCGCTACAGGTATTGGATGTGCCTATGTCCTTGGAGCCGAACCCTATACATTCGGTTTCCATGGCAGTACATCCATTTATAGTGAAGAGCTCTATGCAATATACGGAGCCATTATACATGTTCGCCGAAGAAAGTTAGGTGATTGTCTTATCCTAGGTGATTTCCTAAGCGCACTTCAGAGCCTTCGCGAGTTGTACAACCAACACCCTATTGTACAGCGTATACAGGACGCCCTCCACGTTTTACACGCCTCTGGCGTGAGCGTGGTGTGTGCATGGATTGCTGGTCATGTAGGCTTGCACGGGAATGAAATGGCGGATTCGGCAGCAAAGGAGGCAAGCATAGAACCGAGTGTCAACATCCCTTTTGTCACCGCGGAAGACTTTGAGCTTGTTGTGCGTGTAGTGGCACTGTCACGCTGGCGTGATAAGTGGTCTGCTCTGCGTAATAAGAAGCTCAGAAGGATGAAAGGGCTTCGGGATAACTGGGTGACCCCCTGTCGCTTATCCCGTAGGGAAGAAGTAAGTTTGGCTCGGTTGCGTATTGGGCACTGCTACTTTTCACACAGTCACCTGTAAAAGAAGACCCCTGCCCCTATGTGCGTGTTGTGTGGTCGGGCCCTCTTGGTCTGTCATGTGCTGCTAGAGTGTATTCACCTAGCAGACCTGCGGGAGTCTCTGCAGCTGCCGGTCAGCTTGACGGAGACCCTGGCAGACAATAACTCTGCGGTGGAAAAAGTTCTACGTTACATCGCCAGAGTTGATTTTAGGATTTAGTCGTTTATGTTTTTATAGTCTGTTATTTTATAAATAATTTTTGTTTGTTTCATAGTCTATCGCTGACTCCTGCCACTGTTATAGATATATACCTTTGTTTTATATTTACATGTAATATTCTATAGTAATATTTGTATTTTCTCGATTGTTGTCCTTTGTTCCTTTTTAAGTGTTGCAGTGTTTTGTTTTTTCTTTTAAATGTTTATTTTAATAGATATATTTTTACTTAGTGTGTAAGTTTATAAATGTCTTCTACCACAATTGTTTTTAACGGGCGCTGATGACCTTGTAGTTAAGCGCCCTTAAACACAAATCATCATCATCATCATCCGGCCACTTGGTGAAGTAGTCCACGACTACCATCGGGTACCTATTGCCTCGGTCGGACACTGGGAATGGTCCAGCTATGTCAACAGCGATGCGTTCGAATTGCGTTCCGACGTTGTACTGCTGCTGGCTCCTAGTCTGCGGCCGCGACTAGCCGCGCACACGTAACATTGAGGGCATCATCCCTCAGCGTCTGCTCGGAGCCTCAGCCAATAGTGCTGTCGAGGTTTGTCGATTGTTCGGTTTGCTCCCAGGTGTCCTCCTGAAGTACCGGCGTGCACTTTCTCCAAGACTTCCGGGACCTTACTTCGGGGATGTACCATTTTTTTCTATCTGCGTCTTCCCATCAGGTGATTCCCATACCCGGAAACAGGGCTAGATCACCAGGCGGCCCCACCGAGGCTGTTCGGTAGTCTTCACCTTGAGTGTTGACGCGCGTAAGTGGCGTATCCACTTCCATCCCGTCTTGAGTCCATAGGACCAGATGGGGGGGGGCTTGTTAGTCTCTAGGTCTTGCCCTATGGAAAGCCCCACGGAGGACGCCGAGCGCCCTTTGGGACAGCTCGGATACTCCCTGGTTGAAGGAGGCCCAGGTCCAGTTGCTACGGGTTCAGGACTAATGGGAGTAGAACCTCTGGGCTAAGATAAACCCGGAAACACGCCCTCTCTGATCTTCAGTGCATCCCGTTGGGCCCAGTAGGACTTGTATGTGGCGCTCCTTGGTGCGATGTCCTCCAAGGTTGATCTTGTCTTTTCCTCAAATTCCCTCAAGAGTGACCCCAAGTCGGCGTCCGCCAGCTGCTGCCTCCTCAGGCCTGCGCCATCCCAGCCGTCCGCAGGCACTGCCGTGACCACTCTGACAGCTGCGGAACGCTCCTTTTCTTCCACTCTTGTGCATTGACCGCACTCTTCTGGACAGGGTCTTCGGGACATGGCGTCTGCGTTGCCCTGGCTCTTCCCTCTACGATGTTCAGAGGTGAAGTCGTACTCCTGCAGCCTCTGGATCCAGTTTTCTGTCTGGCCTTCCAGGTTTCTAAAGCTGAATAGCCAGGTTAGGGCGGAATGGTTAGTCCTAATGTGAAATGGCTGACCGTACAGGTACTTGTGGAAGTGCTCCAAGGTCTTCACTACCGCCAATAACTCTCGCCGGGCGACGTAGTAGTTTTTCTCTGTCTTGGACAGCGCCTTGCTGTAGTAAGCTATCACCCGCTCGTGGCCGTCCTGAACTTGCGATAGGACGCCTCCAATGCAATGGTCGCTGGCGTCAGTGTCCACAATTAAGGCGCCGCCTTGTTGTGGTAATCCCAAAATAGGAGCACTGCACAGTGTCTTCTTCAGCTGCTGTAAAGCGCCTTCGACGTCCTCCGTCCACACATAAAACCGGTGTTCTTATGTCAGGCGGGCAAGGGGTTTGGCGATGTTAGGGAAACCCTTTATGAAACAGAGGTAATAACTGAACAGCCCTAGGAAACTGAGCAATTCTCTCTTATCCTTTGGGCGAGGCCAATCTCTCACAGCTTGTGTCTTTTCCGGGTCTGTGGCCACTCCCGTTGGTGAGACTATGTGGCCCAAGTAGTTAACTTCCTTGCGGAAGAGCTGCACTTCTTCGCGTTCAGATTCAGGTTGGTTTCCTGTAGTCTCTGTAGCACCTTACTCAGATTGTCGAGATGGTCTTCGAAAGTCTTACCGAAGACGATAATGTCCAGGTATAGTAGGTAGGCGTCATAGGTCAGTCCTCTCACTACCGAGTCCATGAGGCGTTGGATGGTAGCTGGTGCGTTGCACAGGCCAAAGGGTATAACTGTGAACTGCCAAAAGCCCTTGGCTTGTCGAGAATGCGGTTTTCTCCTTGTCTCTCGGGTCTACAGCCACCTGCCAGTAACCCGATTTCTAGTCCAGGGTCGAGAACCACTGTGCACCAGCAAGCGTGTCCAGCGTGTCGTCAATCCAGAGTAAGCGGAAGCAATCCTTTCTGGTGACAGTGTTCAGCTTCCTGTAGTCCACACAGAAGCGTAGCTCGCCGTTGTTCTTCGTCAACAAAACTACAGGGGAACACCAAGGCCTATCAGACTCTTCAATCACTCCACCGGATCTCATGTCCTCCAGCTATCCCGTACTGCCGTCGCGGTGGTTGTCGAATAAGCCGGGCGTCTCCGGTGTCAATGTGGTGGAGCACTCGGTCCGTGTGGCCGTAGTCGCTGTCGCCTTGGCTGAAGTCGCGCTGGTATCGTCTCAGCAGTTGTGGAACCTTCTCGAGCTGTTCTGCCATCAGGTGGTCGGCCGCCCTCTCCAATAAGCTTTCCAGTCGCGGCCCCAGGTGTTGCGTTGGCACCGACTTCTGGGTCTTGTCGATTGGTGTTACGCTGACCACGGGCTCCCACGGGCTCCCACGTCCCCAACTCCGTCCCGGTCTGTAGGTGATTGTCGGTGTTCATTGGGTTGAACAGCCTCACCGGCACCTCCTCTTGGCACGGCAACGATGTCCTGGCTACACATAGCCCGTGCAGAGGTGTCTTCTGGTCCAGCATCATGTCATTATTGCAAGGTCCACTTCAGCAGGACCTCTTTCTCCACAGCAAGGTGTCGCACAATGCCGTCACTAGCAGGCAGGTTGGCTCGGCTATCTCGACAGCAAATCCCTGACCACGTCAGGTCTGATGGTCACAGCTGCCCAGGTGTCCACCAGCACGCGGCACGGCTTCCCACTTACCCAATCGTCCGCGATGAGGCTTTCATCCAAACGCCGGGTGACGGTGCGCAGTGTCACTCGAGGGGATGGTGGTGATGGCGCCGACGTGCATCTCACCACGACGGCCTTTACTCGTCCGGCTGCTCTCCCTGCTGTGGGCAGTCTCTCTCCAGGTGTCCCGGCTGGCCACAACAGGCCACTAGGTCTTCGCCGGCGACCCTCGGCTGGCCTTCGGTCTCCAGTATAGCGGTTACTCCTTGTTCTCGACATTGGGGTAGCCGTCACCTTGGCCGCCTCCATCCTCAATTTTGCCGTTAGCGCCTTCTGGATGGTTTTGTAGTCGCCGAGCATTAGGCGCTGACATCTCATTGTCTCGTACCCCGTCAACGAATGTGTAGGCAGCCTCTCGGGATACGAACTCGGATGGGAGGTCGACTAAGGCTTTGCTAGCCGGCTGCTCAATTGCCAGGGCAAACTCATGCGGCGTCTCCCCTGGCTACTGCGACCTTGACTTCAATTGGCTGCGGTATGCCGCGGCTAAGCGGTGGTTTCCAAAGTGGTTTTCCAGGGCTTCCCAGATGTCCTTGAGCTCCGCCGCTGTCTAGACCGCGTTCAGGACATCTGCGGCCCGTCCCTGTAGACTGGCTATTAGCTGTGCGGCCTCTTCCTCTAGTGACCACTTGTTGTGCTGGGCCACTGTGTCGAATTGACGGCGGAAGTCTTCAAACGTTGATGTGTCGTCGTACTTCGGCAGTTTGACGCGCGCAGATGTTTTGTCGTGTCCCGGCGCGTTGACCTTTAAATCCTTCAACCTCCTGCCGACGAGGACCTCCACCATGGTGTTCAGGGACTTGGTGTTGCCGTCGGCCTTTCCCTCTAGGTCATTAACGCGGCTAGCCAGTTCCTCGACGCCGTCGCCCAAATCCGTAACGTCCTCCTTTACGCCGGCCAACTGCTCCTCAAATTTGGTGGCAAATTTGTTTGTCCTAGTATTATAACTATGTGCATCCTGTCTATATTGATGGGTAGATAAATTTTCCTTTATATAAGTACAGTGTAAATATACAGGTTTACTACAATCATTATTCAATGTAATGAAAAGTGGCTTGCAGCATGCCAACTTGTCTGACTGTCATGATACGGACAATCTTTTTTTTTTTTTTTTCAATACAAGGATACTATTAATCAGTGGTGGCTCATGCCAAAAAATAAATGCGTGCTGCAAGAAAAAGTCCATGCAACTCACCTAGTTTCGAAAAATGAGGTCCATACACCGATGTTTCTTGATGGTATAAACAGAATTTCTAGTTCCTTTCGCTTTTTGCTCAATTGTAAATCGGGTATTGATTGCCCTAACATTTTTATACTAGCCCCTTCTTCTCATTATTTACTGGTTAAAGTTTTCATAGTATTAAATTACTCATACACTGAATAAAGTGAATTTATAATACATTTTATACTCACACACAAAATAAAGAAACTGATATAGCCACTATATAATGTTACACAAAGAAATACTTGGACACAATGCAAGCATGCGAATCACATGCACTTGTTATGAGGGATTCTCGTTATAGTCCCGGGAATGGAGTATCGTGCCAACATGATAGTTGCATCATAAACAATCTGCCTGTGATTTTATAACCATTTGGTATTGGATCTGTTTACGTAAGAAGAATGGAATTAGTTTCTAGAACTAAAATATAAAGCAATGATAGACTGTTAAATGATTTTCAATGCATATTCAAGTTCTGCATTTATAACTATGAGTGTTGGCGGCTTTGCTTCGCTGTTTAGTGTATAATCACTGCGCAACATCCAGATGCAGCACGCATTTGTGTGAAAATCTAGGAAATTCAGGTCATCGGGGAGGCAAGAGGGAAGGTTGTACACATGCACAATAACTGATTACCGAGCTGGCTGGCTCTCAGCACGATTATGTCATGGATGCGTTCCATTAGTTGCGCAGATGTTTTCCATGCATCAAGAGTTCATTATTGGTCGTACTCGATTTCCAATACTTATAATAATGGATTGTTACTTACATGGTCTTTTAAAATTTATACAATGTGATTTATAAAACAGAAAACAGCGTGCTGCAGCACTGCAGCATGTAAGGACGAGCCGCCCCTGCTGTTAATATGAAAAAATACTACAAGGATACTATTAATATGTGGAAGAATGATTAATTTCCATCAATTAACCTAATACTTCTCTGTGTCTGTTTTGAGTATGTACTCAACAACTGAACATTCAAAAGCTTATTTTTTAACCAGCCACAGTATTTACTAAATAAAAATTATTTACTATATACTCATTTTTATCCATACCATCCAATGTCTGAAAGTATCCACCTTTGCTTTATGAAATTTTAGTGGCCAAATTAAAGATGGAAAACTATAATTTGTAATATATAGAAACAGCTAATTGTATTATAGCTTACATGTCCCAGCAATTTTAATTTTATTTGTTCATTCCACCAGTGCCAACTTTCTTAATTTATAGTGTTTAATGTGCAAAATATTTTGGTTAGCACCTAAAATAATATTGAAATGAGTTTTGATCTAGAGGGAAAAATATCAAAGTGAAGCATTAACCTTATTTACTGAATTTCCTCATTCCTCACTTTCTGTGTGGCAGTACCTGCTCTCGCCTCACGGCTGCACCTACCTGGGTTCGATGTCGGGACTCCTTCCTCTGTTTCCATGTCATAGTCCGCTGCCTGCTTTGCCCTTGTCTCCGGCTGCTATCTCCTGCACACCTCCTGCATGAGCTCTTTGGGTTCTCAGGGGTTAAGGTCCAATAATTTCTGAACTGCTTTAATTGTTCTTACACTTGTGTGGAACCCAGGTAACTTCAATTAACTGCACTTTGATCGGCGGTGACATTTTACAATACAACTGCTATTGGAACTTGACGCGGCACATTGTGAAAGAATAAGCTGTCAGACACACCAGACGAATGCATACAATATATTTGACCACCCTGGGCAAATGGGTGTTTCTACCCTCTTATATACTCAGCACGGCATCATAAGGAAAAACTAACAGACTATTGACCTGTGTAACGGTACCGCAAAATAGCTGGCATTCCAATCTATTGTCCAACATCCGCCCTTTCTAAGCTCTTGCCCGGGAGTGCAGTGTTTCTCAAATATATCTGCCCAGGTCCACGTTACAATATTT
The DNA here is from genome assembly GCA_030765055.1 of Mantis religiosa. Classification (NCBI taxonomy): domain Eukaryota; kingdom Metazoa; phylum Arthropoda; class Insecta; order Mantodea; family Mantidae; genus Mantis; species Mantis religiosa. Next base: position 364,945,635 of record CM060950.1, read on the forward strand.
TACATCAAAATATACAATTTCACTTTTACAAACATAGCCAAATATCCCTTTTACAGTTCTCAAATATATATAATTATTAAACATAATTCATTGAATAATTGATATGTAGGACCAAAGGTTCCCGTTTCATCTGTTACTTCAGCTTTATTTCTCTACTAAGCAATATTGGTGGCAATGTCTGGTATTAAATATTCTGAAACTTGGCACTTCAAACTGTTGAAAAATTTATGCAGTTTTCAAATTATTCAAGTAAAAAATGTCGAAAAATTATACACAAGCTGCATATTAACATTAAAAATGATAATTTTATATTTGCTAATTTGAGAACTATTTGTTTAAGTAGAGATGAAAAGATGCCTAATTATACTCAGTGCAACTCGCAGTCTAATTCTCAAAATTAGTGAAACTAAAATAGAAAAGCCTTTTCATCAAAGAATATATTGTTGCAAAGTTTGGGAGTAAATCTAATTTATTTTACATAGAAAATGAAGCTAGTTACAGTGGAGTAATAAATATTATACAAATAAAAATATTTAGTAATTATCTTCCACTTATCTTAAGAAGTTGATGACAATACTTCTATCTTCTCTTTATGTATTATTTTCTC